>WEDG01004023.1:0-23005 GCA_017591395.1 Schistocephalus solidus | reverse complement strand
TAATAGTAGATGTGGAGGTATTATTTGAGGTAGAAGTAGCAGTATTAGTTTTAATCGTATAAGCAGTAGTAGCCAGAAGTTATGGGATGTAGTAGTAGTATTAGTATGAATAGTAGTAGTATTAGTAGTAGTATTGTTAGTAGACGTTGTTGTAGTAGTAGTGGTAGTAGTAGTGGTATTAGTAGTAACAGTAAAAGGTTTTGTAGTTGTATTAGCATTTTTAGTAGTAGTAGTAGAGAAATATTCGTCAGTAGGACGCAGTAGTCGTAGTGGCAATAGCAGTAGAAGTTATCGTAGCAGTAGTTATAGTAGTACTAGTAGTAGACCTTTGTTCTAGCGGTAGTCGTAGAAGAAGACGTCGAACTATAGACGTAGAAGTAATTGTAGTAGTGATCGTAGTTTTGATAGTTGCGTTAGGAGTAGTTGTAGTTTTAGTAGTCGTAGTTATAGCAGTAGTAATAGAAGTAGTTGTAGAAGTAATAATAGAAGTAGTACTTGTGCTAATAGATGCAGTATTAAAAGAAGTAGTAGTAGTAGTAGTAGAAGTAGTAGTAGTAGTAGTAGTAGTAGTAGTAGTAGTGGAAGTAGTTGTTGGGGTATTAGTAGTAGTAGTAAACAGCGTATTCGTAGTGGTTGTAGAAGAAGTAGTAGTTTACGCAGTAGTAGCAGTAATATTAGTTGTAGTAGTATTGGTAGTATTAGTAATAGTAATAGTTGCTTGAGTAGTTGTGTTAGTAGTATTTGTATTTGAAGTAGTAATTTTGTCGGTTGTAGTAGTTGTAGTAGTGGTAATGCTATTTGTTGTGGTAGTAGTAGTAGTTGTAGTAGTTGTACAAATTGTGCCTTTTATGTTTTTATTTCTTGCTCACCTTACTAACCGGTTTTAGCCCCCCCTATCGACCTTAGCCTCGTTGGACTCCTATTTGTTGCAACTAAACCGCTGCTACTCACGATTTTTAGGTGCTCGATTAACCGCTGTCTGTTGCATTTTTAAACTTCTTGTCACGCTGATATTTTCTTCGTGGTTATGCTTACCGTCGATAAGGGGCAAACTAGTTCCTTGGCAATTAGCTATGGTATTCTTACTTCGTTTCGCTTTTCATTTCTTTCAAAAGTCGTCTTGGCTTACGTTATTTCCCCGCCGTTACGCCTCGATTTCAGCTAACCGCGCAATTTCTACCGATGACGTTGTTAAGACTATCTACTTCTACGTACATTAATGTCGGTCAGTTTGGATAGCTTTATTCGTCTCTTCCCCCCCTCTTTTTCCACTTCTTTACTTAATCCTGCACCTCCACCTCATCTATAACCTTCCTTGCGCCCAGCATTTTTCTATTTTTTTCCTGCTTAATAAAATCTGGGCATGTTATTAAACCAGTCTTTCCTGGCACCGCTTAATGGTTCAGTAGAGGAACAAATGAAACAGTTTGTTACTTGTTTACTCATAAAACCAATCACAGCTGTTTTTTAACATGAGAGAAATTTCAGACGGTGGATCAACATCTTCCGGGTGTGTATTATTTTGCCTCTCGGTTGATTCCCGCTGCCGTCATCGCACGTTTCCCATTTTTAACCACACTTCAGCCGACTTAGGGGTTCACAACGTGAGCATTGTCCATCTTCGGTTTTGATATTTTTTTCGGTGGAAGCACATTAGCCGGGTCCCATTTCAAACGCTATTGTTTTTGGTACTTAAAACCTTACAGTAGGTTGTCTTTAATAGCTAAAAAATCACCAGAATTATCGTAGGACTGCTGTCAAATATTCTGTCTGGTTATGCGTTTTGGCATTTGATGTTCCCAATCCCGTTTCCTGATTAGGTGGTCATCTAAGTTATCTTTATCCATGAAAATTTAAATATAAGTATACTTTGAAGCGACGCGCCTAGACAATGCATCGTCTAACCCCCTTTTCCGGCAATTAATGTCGTGAGAGCTTCTTTTTACCTCTGAGTAAAACTAACTGAATAAGCGTGTGTAGTCCAGATTGCTTGTAGATGGGTAACGCCCCAATAGATTAGATTTGTCTTGTCATTAATGATTCTGCGTTCCGAGCGATTTCAAATGTTACTGAAATGTCTCGTTCTATAGTTTCTTCAGTAAATAGAACTGTTCCTTTGGATGTATGCTTCACAAGTCCTTTGTCACATTGGCTTCAGTTCCTTGACATATCATTGTGCTAGTTTGTGTTGAGGAGAGTTGACCATCTACAGAATTGGTTGGAGGCGTATGTCCTTTCTCCAAACAGTGTGCGAATATGCATACTTTTGGATTTTAGCTCTCACACATTAAACATTTCTTCTTATGCTATGTTTTATCTCTTTCCAGTCATATTCTTCCACAAGTCAAGTCATTTGCAATCAATTTTATTTTTGTGGGCTGTTTATTCCTGATCCTTACAGGCAGCAGTCGTAATTTTCATAGGTAATGGTTGGGTACTGGTGAACTATGTTCCCAAATACAGCTTGTAACCAACCGAAATCTTTAGTGAGCATATAGCCTATATAGGTTAAAATGCAAGCTGTCGAATTGGGTCGCAATTTCAGCCTATCGTTCCACTAGCAATCATGGGCGCTCCCCTGCCAACTTATTTCGTTTACTGTCCGATTCCTTAATATTAGTTTACTTAAGTTAAAATGGTGGACATAATGCAGGGTTTTAGTAATTCCAAACTTTCTTAACTTAGAACTAAATGACACTGCAACACTCCCTCGTATGGTAAGCGCGTTTTCCATAAGTTGCGACCAGCAAAGGAATTGAATCTTCTATTTTTGATTATACAAGCAGCAAAAAAACAGACTTCTTTAGTAAAAGTAAAATAGGATTCGTAATTTTCTCAAACTATAGACCAATACATTTGGCGAAGACTAACTTCCCGTGGTCTCCAAGGGAGGTATCTACAAATCGTACAGACAAAAAGGAACAACAGGCGGAAAATTACCACACAAGAGTTTACTTAATTGAGAAACAGTGCTCTTAGCCACTTTTCCCTGTAAATAGGTTGCGAAAAGTACATGTATACGAGATGGCTGAATTCTTTTGTATTTTTTTGAAGTGCAACTAAAACATTTCTATTACACCCAAGAACTTCGTCGCATTTAAATGTGCTCTGGTAATGCAATGTCACAGTTACCGATATCATCGCGGACCAGATTTCTTTTATTTCCTCCAGGGGTTACCTAATGCAATTGAATATTGCGAGACAGATCTGCTAGGAAAGAAACATTCTAGCTCCACTTTGTCCTAGTAAGGGCATTCAGGGGGATTATGATTTGGTTCTACTCATCATTGTAACCCTCAGTCTTCATATGTGGAGGATTATTTGCAGAAATTCACTATAGGCTAAGCGATTATTTGACAACATCAGATTTTATAGCACAAAATGATGCACTATCGAAATCTTAAAATATCCACTGAGGTTTTGAAATATGAGTGAACTCGAAAAAGATTACAAAGGTGAAATTACCGAAGATATGTCAAACATATTGGGAATTATTTTACCGCGGTTCAAGGGAGAGACGACTTTTGTAATATGCTTGCTTAAAGACTGCATTTAATGAAAATAAAATAAACCTTTATCTTTCTGGTTGATGAAACCGTCTATTCCACAAAGTTCAATCAAAAGAAGAGTGGAATCTTGGATGTTTTTAATTATGCAAGCAGTGCAAAGTTGTAAAATGTCAGTCTTTTGCAACAAAAGCAAAACGTACTTCATAATTTCCCGGAAGCAGACCGACAAATTGGCAAAACGAAACCCCTTTTGGTCTTCAAGGAGCGTGTCTACCAATCAAAATGCAGATGAACTGGCCACGGAAAGGCGGAAATGACTGCAAACGACTTGATAAAAGTGCTCAAAGCGTACTCTTAGACACCCTTCCTTGTAATTAGGTTGTAATGAGTACACGTGTGTGAGATGTCTGCATTCTTTTTGTATTTTTCGGGTGTACCCAAAAATTTCTCATGATGCCACGAACTTCGTCCCAGTTGTACGTGCTCTGGTAGCGCAAGTTCACACTTATTGACATCAGTACGGACCAGCCTCCTTTTATTTCATCCTGCAGGCATCTATTACATTTGAATTTTGTTAGGTAGGCCTGCAGGGAAAGAAATATCAAACCTGCACGTTGTCCCCTAAGGGGGCTCACGGGGAATAGTGGATTAAGGGGGATTTGTTCTACTCTACGGGATATCATTCAGTTTTGGAAAATGGAGGACTATTTACAGAAGGTTACTGGAAGATAAACGATAATCCTTTGGATTACTTACTTCGCCAAAGTCCGATTGTATAAACCTGAGTGATTCGCATTGCGAAATTATGCAAGATCAACTAAAATGACGAACTTTGAGTTAAATCAAAAATGATTACTCTCTAAGAAATTGCAGCATGATAAGCACACAGTATAATTTCAGAATACTGGCTTTTGAATGAGCGCCTGTCATCGTCATTAAAGGTGGCAGTTTCTAAAAAACACCGACGTTAGTCAGATACATTTTTTGTTCATCTTGGAGGTTTTTAAAATCCTTACATTTTTTCCTAGAAGATACTAAACTAAAAATATTTTCTCTGAAGTACATTTCATGATGAAGATCATCTTTAAATCAAACCTTTGAAAAGACTTTGTAAGAAAGAGATTCTTAGGACCATGAAATCTCGCATCAGCAATTTTATAAGTGGCTCGTGGCATGCAACAGGGTATATACTTACTGCAAGATACAAGGAAATCTTGTTGGCAGTAGTATTATTAACAGAAGTAGCAGCAGTAGTAGTAGTAGTAGTAGCAGTAGAAGTAGTTAGAGCAGTAGCAGTAGTGGTAGTAGTATCAGTCGTAGTATTAGTAGTTGTAGTAGTAGCAGAAGTAGTAGTAGTAGTAGTATTAGTAGTAGTAGTAGTAGTAGTAGTAGTAGTAGTAGTAGAAGCAGCAGCAGTAGTAGTATTAGTAGTAGCATCATTTGCTTTGTAATGACACAAAATTCATAGAAGGTAGAGATTGACGCTTTCATGTATTTTGTGCAAAGAATATCATTTGATTAACCTGTCCTTCTATGTGAACTAGGTAGACATTACTTACTGGAGGAGCGCAGATTTCGATTTTCAACACTAAACGCCGCTTAGGCTAACATTCAACTGCGTTGGCTCTCAGTTGCTTTGGCATGCGCATCTCGTACTTGTATCCGTAAGTACACGTGAATTCAACTCTATTCTTTGAAGCGACATGTGCAGACAACGCATCATTCATCCCTTGAACGGTGATTATGTGCGTAGAACCATGAAATATGAGTTAAGCAGCATTATGAGCCCACTGAAAAGTGAATTGCAAATTGCGTTTGAGTGTGCTTGTAACACCGTCGTCCCTAAACGACGAGAAACTGAATTTTCAATCCAGTTTTGTCGCCACGCATTACTATTTTTCTGATTAAAACCATCTAGGCAATCGTTTAACCAGGGCTATTTATAAAAGTGCAACTTCAAAAGCTAACGTCTAATTAAAACATACTTGCTACTTTTGTCTCGAAGTTGAGTGAAGACAAAGTTTCATTTTCTTTCTTTCTCGTTTCCCCACAAACTAGGATATCTTCATAGCCCATGCCTCCAAACGAATGATATCCAAAAAAATGTTTTATATTGCGCGCTCATTTGAAAGCACTTCCGTTCCGTTTGCCGATAACCATCATCAGAATTACAAGCTGACTAGTGAGCTGTGCATGCCTCAGGTTCATCCTCGATTCTCGTGCCAACTAGCACCTCTTCGCACATTATGTTGATTTTTTCTTAGTCAATTACCGGATCTCCTATTATCATTTCGTACTATTTGTACTGTTCACATACCTCAGTATTCACGCGGTCCACATCGAGGTAATCTCAAAGATGGGGACTGATTCGTTTCTGTGGGCTGCTGGTAGGTTCGTTGCTCTAAGATGGTGCCAACGAAACCTTTACAGCGACAACGGGTCCAACTTCAAAGGGGCTGAGAATAAACTGAAGAGGTTACTGAAGAAATGGAACCAAGAACGAATAAATAGCTCTCTCGCGGAGAAAGGATGCGATTGGATCTTCACGCCCCCGACAGCCAGTCATCGAGAAGGAGTATGGGAGTGCCTGATCCGGTCTAGCTGGCGGATATAACGTTCCATTTTGGGTTCAGAGGTGGTCACAGACGAGATATTCCTAACAACAATAACCGAAACCTAAAAGATAATGAATGACCGACCACTGGTGAAGGATAGTACGGACCCGAACGAGTACGCTGTACTTACTCCACAAAAAAATTTTCTTAGAACTCGGAACCTTTCGTTGTCTGCTGAATAGTGCAGTCCCTGTAGACTTAACAGGAGGTGGTGCCAGGCACAAGATCTTGCGGAATTATTCTGGAAAAGATGGATAAGTGCCTACCTACCATCGTCGCAGGCCAGACAAAGGTTGGCTTGGTGAAGCTTCACAATTCCATATTGAACATCTGGTCCTTGTAATGGACAAAGTGGCACCACGAGGACAATGGAAAGAAAGCCGTCGTGGAAGAGCTGCGCGAATAAAACGACAGTAAGGTGAGAGATGATGTACTGAGAACGCAAAAAAGGAGATTGACGCGAGACGTGCGCAGTTTATGTCTGTTAGAGAACCACGAACCAAGTGATGGATGATATCTGCTCCGAAAGAAACCGCAAACCCTGGGTGGGAGTGTACGTTCCCACGTATACTGTCCTTCGGCAACACTAGAATTTTAGGCCTTTGTCCCACGGTTGACGCTCCCGGACATAATAGGGTATCCCTTCAACTGACATTTATATCTCTATAGACAGCAGTTACCGTTTAATTTAGATTTATCGTTTGTCTAGGAAAACTAGCCCCTTCTGTTGTCCCTCAATCCAGCTGGTCCTTTGTTCATGTCTCCCATCTCCACATTGCGTAATCTGACTTTAGTTTTATTACTGTAGGCCTCGAGAAAATTGGTTATAAATGCATTCTTTAAATTTTGCTAATCATCCCGCAATATAAAACCGTGTTTCCGTCTAAATCGGTTTATTAATAACAATCTTACTTACGGACGGGCACGAAGTAAGCCAACTCAGGTGATTTAATCCGGACCGGCTGTAACGTGGCTAGGTTAAAACAGAAGTCTATCAGAAATACCCGAACGAGCTACAGTTGGCTGCCGGATATATTCTACACTACGCTCAGAAGCAAACGACCATGCTGCTTCATATGCCCTCGCGGAGCAGTTTTGTTTCTCATGCACTTATATTTTTAAACAAAAGCCAATTTTCGCAGCCGGTTTTCATCCCCTCTTGATGTTGACCATCATTTGGATCTATTTACGACTCAAATGGTTTGCTTGGTCTTCACGATTCTCCCCTTTCTTGACCCTTTGCAAATGGCTTCAACCTCGTCCACCATCGCATTTGTCGCGCTTTCAGGCGATGGTGCTTGCGACCCTATCTTTCTCCGCGGTGTCGACCCTGCACGGACTGTTGGCGAACCTTTCGGTTTATTCTGTCGGTGGTCTGAGAAATCAGCAATCAGGGTATCCTGGGCGCTTCTCTGGCAATTCTACCATTCCTTTCACAGTCGTTCGAGTATACGCGTGCTGATGAGGCCTGTGAAGGTTTTCCTTGATGGTTACGCTTATAGCTAGTCGATGCGCATTGTGATCAAACCTGCGGTGTTTAAAAGAAGCCCCTGTCATTCATGATTTCTAACACGATGAAGAGCATTTTGAACCCTCATATGCTCTCATCATCATATCAGTCCTATCTAACGCGTATGTTTTTCGTCAAGGAGCGACAGATTTTTCTCCTTAAAAACCCACAAACCCGAATCAACATACACCTTTTCCATAATAAAAATGCCCAAGGAGTTTTTTACTGTCTACTCTTTTATATATTTTTTTAAACACACTGCTTTGTGTCAATTGGCATTGCCAAGAAGCTGACCTACTATTCATAACATAAATGTATACTATTTCGCACCCACTTTAAATGTATTTTTATTTCCAATGACAGTGCCCTTCCGGGTACTCAAATAAAAAATATATTTCTGTGTATACCGAGGAACCACCTTTTGACGAGGAAGAATACTACAGTACTGCCACATCTACAAACAAAATAAGCACGGTGTCATTCCCAATGGACACAGTAAGAAAACTCTGAAACAGCTACAGCCCACTTAATCACCTGGACCAGATGGTATATCCGCAAAAGTTCTCAATGAACTCACAGACCAGCTGGCCTCTCCGCTCTCCAAGATATTTGAAAGTTCGATGGAGGCGGGGGCTCTGCCTACCGAGTGGAAGATAGCCAACATAACCCCCATCTATAAAGGAGGAGAGAGGACGTCACCAAACAGTTTGCGACCAGTCAGCCGCACACGTATCTGTTGCAAAATGATGGAGAAGATAATCAAAACGGAGCTGATGAGGCATCTTGAAGAGAATAACTTGCTAAGTTTATATCAACATGGATTACGAAGTGGTCGATCCTGCCTCACAAACCTGCTCTCATCCATGGAAATTTGGACAAAATCATTAGAAATGGGTTTGTCAGTCGATGCGGTCTACATTGACTTTAGAAAAGCCTTTGACAGGGTTCCACACAAACGTCTGATCTTTAAGCTCCGTCAAATGGGTGTGACTGGCAACCTACTCAAATGGTTGGCCGACTTTCTCACAGACAGGCGCCAGCATGTTTTTATTGGAGACGCCAAGTCTCACTTGGAAACCGTTCACAGTAGGAGTTCCGCAGGGCAGCGTTCTTGGTCCCATTACGTTTCTGATACACGTGAACGACTGCCTGGATTGTCTGACATGCGAGAAGGTAATATTCGCTGACAATCTGAAGTTATGGAACTCAATTGAAAACCGGAGGATGCGCGGAAATTACAGCAAAACTTAGATCGCTAGCAAACATGGTGTGATGAATGGCTGCTGAACCTTAATCTTAACAAATGCCAAATAATCCGACTGCGGTCTAGTTCCAGAAGGATGATTAGGTTTTGAATACCAGTACTTTATCAGTGTTCGCCAACTCCAGGAGGTAAATATTCTAAAGGACTTGGGTATATGGATAACACCCACTCTCAAACCCTCGTCACACTGTGCGAATATCGCAAAGAAAGCTATGTGTATCTAAGGCGCAATCAGGAGATCCTTCGTTAATTTTGACGGAGAGCTTTTTGGATGCGTGTTTGGAACATTTATTCGGCCGGTGTTGGAATATTGCGTTCAGGCATGGCGCCCTTGGACGAAGCATGACTACGCTCTGCTGGAGAAAGTTCAACAGGGGGCGATGAAACTAGTCAGTGGATTGGAATGCCTACCCTATGAGGGCAAACTAGAATGACTTAAAATGTTTCCTCTCTCTTATAGGCAATACAGTGGGGATATGATGTTAGTCTTCAAACTGGTCAGAGGAGTTTATTGTGCTCTTCAGATGGCCGATTTTTTTGAATTTGCAAACATGACATGTCTCCGAGTTCACCAATACAAACTGAAAAGAAAACACGCCAAACTTGAAGTGCGGGCCAACTTCTTTTCCCAACGGGTGATTGAAGAATGGAACAAACTGCCAGCTTCGGTTGTTCAGGCTGAAAGCGTTAAAATGTTTAAAAGAAGACTTGATTCATTTTTACTTGATGGACATATATTTAGTCGACAGCAATGATCGATATACTAAAACGGCTATCGCCATGTAACAGTTGCTTATTTTGCTAGTGTCTATCTGTAAATAGGGTTTTCAAAGGCTCTACCTATCTCCCTTATATATACTGAATTATACTGAATTACCTATCTAAATAAAAAGCTCTTGCTTCAGAATCTAATCTTCTTACATTGTCCAGATATTGCTATTGTAACTAAAAACATGGGCAACCCCTTCCGCAGCTGACTCCGAAATCTCTTTTATAGGTTAGAATTGTACTCGAAATGATCGTCGTGACATCTGTGGTGGAGAAAGCTGTATCTATGTTAAGCAAGCGCTGGCATTTCAGCCCTTAGACCATTTGCAATTTTCCACCGTTGAAGAGAGCTGTTGGCTTCAAATTGCCTTAAATAATACGAGCTCTTTACTCCCTTAGACCACCCAGTCTTAAATAGTGTTGCCCATTTCTGTTCACTTCAATTTATTAAAGGAAAGATAGGCAAACGCCTTTGAACTCCCTATTGGCTACAAGGTGGCCGGGAAAAATCATTAATACATAAGGAAATTCAAAGTAAATTGTTTATAAAATTGCATGCGAAAACCAGCAGCCGTTGGCTAATCGAAAAGAGTATACAAAAAAGGGCTACTAAAATATTAATAATAGGATAAGTACGTGTAATTGTAGGTAAGCGAGAAGCTGGTAAGCGAGATTGTTGATGCAAATAGGCATATGCGATGAATAAGACATCATAAATTCTATAATAATGTAACAGAAATATAGCAAGTAGTACTGTAACAGTAAGAATGCGTTTCAACTGGGACAAGACTAAATACTTCGGGTGGTATCATATTGGGCACTGCTATACTGATCCAGTTTCTTCTTAAAGACCTCAACGGAAGCAGACATAACAACATCCAGGGGCAAAGCATTCCAAGATTTCACCACACGTTTGGAGAAGAAGAACTTTCGTGTGTCCAGTCTGGCCCTAGTCACACGTAGTTTGAATGGATGACCTCTCATGTTCGTGGTTGTTGCTAATTTAAAGAAATCGCCAGGTACATGACCACGGTCCTGACTGCGCATGATACGGAATTTTTGAAGGAGATAGCCCTGAAGCTGCCTATAACTCGAAGGAAAGAGCTCATGATTAGACACCCGTTTTTCGTATGGAAATGAACTCTGTCCATTCACAAGTTTGGTTGTATGCCTTTGAATCTTTTCGAGGATGGTGAGGTCCTCAGTGGTCTAGGGTCTCCAAGCTTTGATAGTGAACTCAAATTGCAGCTTCGCAAAGGTTTGAACGACTTTATCGAAAACATTCTTCACCAAAGGCGGTGAAAGCCCGCTTGACAAGGTACAGAACGTCGCAGAATGGCCTACATTTGAGCAATGCAGTGAGGGCTTACGTGAGGTCGTGATTCCCATTCCCAAGTCCTTTTGCACCTCCACTTCCTGCAGCAGCATACCATTCAGGTATTTATCCATGGGTTTGGGAGTGCTGGGATTGCCGACTCGCAGATTGGTGCATTTGTTCTCATTGAATGGAAAAATCCAGTCCTGCGACCATTGTTGGAGTTGGTTTAGGTTCTTCTGAAACTGCTTTGCGTCAGCTGTAGTTCGGAGGACCCTCCATAGCATAATAGGATCCGCAAACATGGTTTCATCACAGTCCCGTCCATTCCACTGATGCAGTCTTTACGAACTTAATGAATAGAGTAAGACCAAGAACGGGGCCCTGGAGAACAAGAATTTTGACAGCAATCTCCACCTAGTGCTGTTCACCGATATGAACAATTTGTAAGCGGTCAAACAAGAAGCTTCGGATCACTTTCAGAATATTATCTCTAATGCCTGTTTGGTTGAGTTTGTGCAGGATTCTCCGATGGGGACACTATCAAATGCCTTCTTAAAAGTCAATGTTGACTACGTGGTGTGCAGTTCCTTCATCAACTGCTCGCGTCTAACGTTCCAAACAATGGAGCAAGTTCGTCATGCAAGACCGGCCTTTACAGAATCCATGTTGCGCATCGGATAATAGTTTATGCTGCTCTAAGAAATGCATAAGCCCTCGCTGTATTATCTTTTCTATGATTTAACAACAGATCCGGGTAAGACTAATTGATCTGCAATTATTTTCGGAGGCCTTGCTGTCACCTTTGTAAAGCGGTGTGATCTGTGCAGGTTTTCAGTTAGAGGGATAAGCGAGGATTGGAAAAGCATGGACAATGGTTTGGCTAGTACTGCAGCCAGTTCCTGAATAACTTGGGCGGCATGTCATCTGCGCCCGATGATTTCAGCTCATTAAGCATCAAAAGATACAGCCTCGATTGTTGGGGCTCGCATCGAAGTCGCAGTCAAGAGGAGGAAATGCGCTTTCACTCTTAAAGACAGACTTAAACATTCTTAAAGGTGCTCCGCTTTTGCTCCATCCTCACTAATCTGTAGGTTGTCATTCGTTTTTAGTAAGAGAACGGTGTAAATGTTTTGAGGGCTTCTTCTAATAGAACTGTGGAATAATTTCGGATTTTCCACTGCACGGTTCAGGTCACCTATTTGAAAGCTTGTCGTGCCTTGAAGATAAGTCACTTGACTTTATTGATCTGTGTCGTGTATGTCTTAATGGACACAGGATTCCCATCGACGAGTGATTTCATCCACAAACTCCGTTTTTTATTCACTTTTTTTCAACGTTCGATTCAGCCACTGGGGTTTGTTGTTCAGTCTCTTGCGTAAAATCGGGTAATGGTTTCTGAGGAATAACTCATGGAATATTCCCAATCCTCGGCTATATTGCCGGATAAAGCTGATTCGTAGTTTATGTTGTTAGGTTCAGCCTTCATTTGGTCGAACTCAGCACGCTAAATATCTCTTCTACTTCTGGTGGGCTGTTCAGACATCGAAACGTTGGAGTATTTCCAGTGAGGTACGATGTGGTCTCTTCGACCTAAGGGAGGTAGACATTGCACCTAATCAACACTATCCAGCGATTTCGTGAGCACCAGATCCATGCAGTTTAACTGCTGACCCTCACGCACCCTCGTGGGAAATAAAAGGTGCTGAGTGAAGAAGGAGCTGAGTTCCATGTCCAATAAACGTCGGTGCATTGAAGTTGTCCATTGTCAAGACGTCAGGTCAAGCAGCAAATGTTTATAGCTCTTCTAACAGGCGAGATTCAGCCTCGGGGTCACTTCTTGGTGGTCGATAGAGGGTCAGAACATCAAGTATATATGATCCAGGCACCTTCATAGTGAGCCACGTAGTCTCAGAGTTGCATGCAAACTGTTTCATTTTTTAATGACACAAGAAGTCCATGTTTTACGTTGGTAACAACGTCTCCCCTCAAGCGCCCTCTTCTATCTCTTCGAAGCAACTGAAATCATGGTAGCGCCAATTCGCGGTCATCTACGTTTTGGCACAACCAGGTTTCTGTTAAGGAGAAGATGTCAGCGTTAAATTTACAGGAGGGGATTTTCAGTTAATCTTATCCGGACAATATACTCTGTACATTGAAGTAAATAAATTGGGAGTTTTAATATTTTTGGGTAGTGGTATCATGGTGCAGCCTGATCACCCATTTAAGGCACCTATTCTGCTCTCATTCGAATTGTTTCTTTTGGCTCTTTGGGGATTGGTTCCCTAATTGCGTCGGTGATAGCGGGGTGGCCTCCGTCGTCCTTAATATAATTTGCTGATTTGGCGGAAAAGTTATATTCTTTTGAACAACCTTCCACTTGAAGATTACAAGATTGTGTTTGCCACTCTTAAATCTTGATCTTGAAAAGTTCTCGGTGTTTAACCTTTCCGCTTGGAAGTAGTCTGGTTGGAAAAAAACCTGTTTATGGGAGTGACGGGGCTGACTTTTTTGGACAGGATCGCCTTGATTTGGCCATTGCTCGCTAGCATAATTTTAGAGAGGTTGCGGTCGTGGTTAGCTTTACTCCTTTTGCCGATACGGAATGCTTAAAGAACATTTATTTCAAAGCCTGGCTGGAGAAGCTGGTTCAGGAGGCCATAAAAAGAAGCAAGATCCTCAGCGGCACGGTCTTCAGGTCCAACTGCAGTTAATTCGTGCAAACGCATATGCGTATAATGAGTAGAGAGTGACTAATATGCACATTATCATCGCAGCGGAGCTCAAAAAGCTTAATGACTGGAGTAACCAAAGGCAAATACCATTCTCACCGTCCAAATGCAATCCAATGATCTTTCGTTCGCAAAAACCATCACCCATAATGTTTGATGATAATTAAATAAAAGAATCACTATTCATAAAAGACATAGGACTGAGCTATACAAATAATTCAGTATATATACTCTTGACTTATCCCCCCACGATCAACGAATATCACCAAAAGTCAATCGCCTATGCGGATTCATTTGTAAAAATTTCACCTCAATTACTCTAAAGACACATCTTGTTAAAATGTACGTATTACTTCTCCTGGATTACTGTTCAATGTTCTTTGCTCTCAGATGGCCGGATGAAATTAGACGGTATTATAAGACGTTTTACCAGATTTCTGTTCAAAGTTGATAGTATGCAAGGTTCATATATTGACTTTTACAATAGATATAGTCTTCGACTCCTCTGGATCAGAAGACTCCAGAATGGCCTCACTTTCCTGTTCAGTTCAGTTCAGTTCAGTGTATTTGAGGAAAATAGGCTTACGCCTTTGAAATCCCTATTCGTTACATAAAAGTAGCAAGAATAAGAAGCAAATTAAAGAATTAACATTCAAGTGAATGCAGGCAGCTTAACGTGGTACACTGATATTGTTAAGGTTCAGTAGTCACATAGTCTTCGTGGTACAGTAACATATGTATGTCAAGCCGATGTTTGAATGTATACACAGACTGGGACATAACAATCGCCTCAGGTAGGTTATTCCACGGTTCCATGACACGGTTGGTGAAAAAAATACTTCCTCACATCCAATCTTACTTGGGGCACATTTAGTTTGAATGGATGACCTCGGAGATTTTTCGTAGTGGCAAGTTGGAAAAAGTCATCACATAGGAGGGCGCAATCCATGCTACGCCAGATACGACCGATATATTTCTCAGAGTGAATATACTATCAAATAAAAATGGCCCTCGAGCCACTAGAAATAACGAAAATAGCATAAGAATCCCCAAATTCAAAAACACCAACGATCAAACTTCTATCCCATAAGATATGCGATTCGATGGATTGTCCTCGCTAATAGTATTAGAAAAAGTCATAGCCTAGCTGAATTTAAAAAAATACCAGAAAATATTTCTCACAAAGTAATACAGATATATTCTTAAATAAAATAGGACACTTCTCAAGCCAGTTCTTTAATAAAGAAAATCAAACCGAAAAAGATCTGATGCCGCTAACCGCCGGAAACCTCAGGTTCTAAATTGAAAAATACGCTCATACATGTTATAAGTCACTTTAAGTCACTTTATTGAGGGAAGTAGGCTTTCGGCCCTTGAGCTCCCTATTCACATGCAAAAATGTCAAATGTACAAACGTTTACATTGATATATCTGACAAATGAAAATGTAGGGTCATCGATATGTGTGGGCCAGGCGCAAACCTGCCACTGTTTACACAATCTTCATTATATTGACAATAGTTTCTCAGAAAATGAGTATCTAGTTTGAATTTATATGTTTCAACAGTTTCTGAAAGGACCACCTCGTCAGGGAGTCCGTTCCTTGCTTCAACGACCCTCTGCGAAAAGGCGTTCCGAAGGACTTCCGTGTGGACAAACTTCCTCTGCAGTTTTAAAGGGATGACCCCACAGATGTTCCGTCCCAGCCAATTCGAAGAAGTCAGCAAATTCTAGGGCACACTCGCGGCCTCTGACAATCCAGTAGGTTCGGATGAGGTCACCGCGTAGTTGCCTGTAAGTTAGAGGAACCAAATCAAGTTCAACCAGTCTGGCTTCGTAAGGCAGATGATTTAGATTCTTGACCATCTTCGTAGCCCTCGCCTGCACTCGTTCCATCTGTAGATAATCCTTCTTAAACCACGGACGCCAGGCCTGGATGGCATATTCCAAGTGAGATCGAACAAACACCCCGTAGGTTTTTCGGAAGAGTTCCTTATCAATCTGCACAAATCCACGTCTGAGCGCAAATAAGACCTGTGTAGCACGTTTAGCTGCCTTTAATCACTGTGAAGATGGTTTACGTTAGGAGTTTATTAGAACACCGAGGTCCTTCTGTTCTTCAACAATTGAAAGGGGCTGCCCATTGAGAATGTATTGGTAGGAATCATCCTCCTAACTGGTCCTTCTGGTACGCAGTCTAAGGATCACACACTTCCCAACGTTAAAATTTAAGACCCAACGAGCAGACCAGCTGCTAAGATGGTTGATATCCTCTTGAAGTGCGTGCCTATCGAAATCAGATCTGATGACCCTCCACAGTTTAACATCATCTGCAAAAATGATGGCGCTGCAATCCAGGTCGTCGACACAGTCGTTGATGTATACTTAGAAGAGTAACGGCCCTAATACCGAGCCTTGGGGGACACCACTTAGAACCGGAGTAGGTGTTGACTTCGAGGTATCGACGCACACAGTTTGCAATCTATCTGTAAGAAAGTCTGCGATTCATGTCAGCAGCATTCCTCTTATGCCAATTTCAGATAATTTGTAGTTGAGACGTTTGTGTGGGGCACTGTCAAACGCCTTCTTGAAATCAGTGTATATGACGTCAACCCTACCATTTTCGTCCAGTGCACGAGTCCACTGTTCTGTGGAGAGTAATAAACTAGAAAGACAGGAGCGATTCTGTCTGAAGCCATGCTGGAGATCTGAGAGTAATTGCTTTTCCTCAAGGAACTTCATGGTTGTCTTCTTGATTATTGATTCCATTATTTTACAGCAAATGGAGGTAAGGCTGACAGGCCGATAATTGTTGACATTCGATCGAGCACCACTCTTGTATATGGGGTATATATTTGCTGCCTTCCATTCGGATAGCAGTTTCCCTGATTCAAATGACGAATTAAATATATACGCTAGTGGTTTGGACAGTTCGCTGGCCAGTTCTTTCAAGAACTTGGCCGGTTTATCGTCCGGACCAGATGACTTCGCTTCTTTCAGATTTCGCAGTTCTAGTTCCACGAGAGGTTCCTGGAAGATTATATATTCAAGCACTGGACCGGCGTCTATAACAGCACTGTTGACGTGGTCAAGCTAAAGTTCCGGTTCTCTAGTGAAAACCGAGGCCAAAAACCGACCTAATTACTCGGCTTTGTCGCAATTGTCAACGACTTTAACACCATTCCCATCCATGAGTACTGCTACTGGGTCCTTGTTTTTTAGTCGGCTATTGATATAATGGAATAAAAATTTTTGGTTTATATTCAGCCTGTTGAATAGTTCTTGATTCATAGTTCTTCCTTGCCTGACGTATCATTCTTTTACAGCGTTTCTTTGATGACGAAATTCTTTTGAGATGCTCTGCTCACCCTGTTTGCCTGAATACCTTCCATTTTTTATTCTTCTTCTTTAGCTGCCTGTTAAGTTCTCTTGTTAACCAGGCGGGGCGACTTTTCTTTTTTTGCACCTTCACTGGACAAAACCGTTCAATCAGATCGAGTGAGACTGTCTTAAATGATCGCCAGTCATCCTCTGGATTCCCTTTAAGCAAACAATCCCATCTCATAGACATCAGTTCTTTCCTCATCGCGTTAAAATCAGCCTTCCATATATGAATACAATAATTACATAAACATTTGACTGTGGTCTATTATATACTCATAAATATTTGATCTGTTCCTTTCTTATCATAGCCATCAGTTGACCTACCAGACACTTAAAATAATTTCAGTGACAAATATTGACATAATTGCATAAACGTCCCATAATCATAAATTTCGGTTTTTCTTTTCTTATCATAGCCATGAGTTAACCTTTCTAACGCTTAAAATAATTTCATCAATAAATACCAATATGCCTTCACGAAACCCATTACGGTCTGCTGTATACAGACATGCTCTATGTTATACTCTTTTCATATCCATGACTCAAATCAGTGAACATCAACCATTATTTCAGAAAGTATCCCAACAGTAGCGATTACTTGAGCAAAATTAATAGTATTTTAGGGTATATATCCTCAATAACCATGCAGAGGTTAATCGTTCATAAATTATTTTGTGATCGAGATCAGTCAATAAACAATGTCCTATCAACATACACAATATAATGACTGGCTGGTAGCATTGCAATTTTCTTGCAGTTTTTCACCTCATTCCCATAACCAGCTTCTACCTTTTTTTAGAGATCAGTCCATCTAAGCCCAACTAATAGCCGAAACACACAACAAAAGGATGCACTTGGAGGCACTCACATCCGAGTGAACAATCGAATAACCTGCGATCGACTCTTCCCCTGTCGAATGAGCACTCGAAACTCTCATATTGACAGACTATTCTTGACCCGAAAATTCTTAACACGAAACATTAATTTTAATACTGTTAAGTTAAATATTTTCATATTTTTGTATTAAACAAACTCCCCGTTTCACACACTTAGGACAAATCGAAAAACCAATAAAAAGCTAAAGTGGCAGCAGAAAGAAGGAATTTGTTTTAGGTTTTTTCCTGTGTTCTAAGGAAACTGACGGCGCCCAAGAGGTGCTATGTCAAGAAACCTATTATTAAAACCCTTAAAACTGTTGCCGATCACGCTAATCATGCTTTTGGCTAATTTTAAAGTTCTTATTTAGAGCCCGAGAGTACTTCATGCAGCTCTCATTGAGATTTAATCTACCTCTTGCCATAATGCCAGCTGAAGGCTCCAATGATTCCACTGGAGTTGTTTTTGACTTCGTACTCCTGTTGTGGTGTTTCCCCACTACACCTTGCCACGGCTTTGGTTATAGATAGATGTTTATTTGAGTACCTGGAGGGACACTGTCATTGAAGATAAAAATTTATTAAAAGGAGTGTGAAATCGTGTACAGTTAAGTTATGAATGGTAGGTCAGCTTGTTGTCGGTGAAAAATGACACAAATTAATGTGGTCAAAAAATAGCTTAAAAGAACAGACAGTGAAAGAAAATTCCTTGGGCATTTTTATGGAAAAGGCAAATATGGAATTTAGTTTGTGGGTTTTTAAGGAGAAAAAACTGTCGCTCCTGGGAGAAAACATACGCGTTAGGTAGAACAGACATGCAGATGATAGCGTATGAGGTTTTAAATCCCTCATACTCGTGGGAGTAATCATGTTAAGACAGGGGCTACTTTTCACCATCGCAGGTGTGATCTTACTGCGTATCAACTAGCTATAAGCGTTACCATCGAGGATAGTAGACAGGGGAAATTAATTGTGTAGATTAAAGCAAAGTCCTGGCAGCTGGAACAATCAGTCATAGCGGTGCCTTTAAAAATAACTGGTTGTGGTAGACTGTCAAGCCCAAAGCACATGGAACGACACTTAGAAGGTGAGAATTCCATTTGCCAGGTTGAGCTCCGCGCAGAAAGAGCATGCGAGTTTACATGGATTTCTTCTAAGCATCGTTTGGCCGTATATTTACAGAATGTATATATGCATTTAAGATCGTCCGCATAAATAAAATACTGAGTGTTTAACTGCAGATGAAATATCATTGATGTTAAGCAAAAAAATAGAGGACCTAGCACGGTGCCTTGAAGGACACCACTTACAATAGGGGTCTCAGTTGAAAAGGAAGATAAGTGAAGCATTTAATTGTACCATATTTCTTGGCCATAACAGTGAACTTTCTATTAATTGTTAGTTTAAAAATGGATTTTTTACTGCCCCATATTATTTTTGCTGGCCAAAATAATCAATTGGATAAATAAGTTACAGTTTGCGATGTCCCGCAAGCGACTCGAAAATGACGCAAGGTTGCAGCTCTCCCTACATCCTTGAGTAAAACAGTAATTGTGGAGACATATCTGGCGTATGCGAGACTGCGCAGCCCTCTCCAGATATGATTACCTCTAAACTCCCTTTGGTACATCTTGAACCTCTTGATAATTTAGTTGCTCAAACGTACACTTCGTCCTGTGATAATCGGTCGTCGTCTGATGAAATAATCGATTTCCTGCTACATGAAACTATGAGCCGTATCTCTGACACAGATATTCAGCAGACTTTTTGAGCCATTGGAATAATTTGCTCCGAAACCGAAGAACAGAAAAAAGCAAACATAATTTTATGCTGCGTAATATTTCCAAATTACATATCTGCTATCGACGGTGCACGTTTTTTTCTGCAAGGCTGTGGCTTGGGATTCAGTGTTGTGCACGCTAAGCGTCTGCACTCGCTCAGTCCTAATGGACCCGTATTAGTCACTTTCTTGACCTTGATAAAATTCGACTTCATACTGTCAAGGAAGTAGATTAATTCATATTTTTGTCAAAAATGGCATTGCTAAGTTTTCCCTGACCACACCCCCAATTTAGAGGAAACCGAAAAAGATAACACTGTCGACAAGCAACACAGAAATTATTACTCCTGTTGCCATGTTGAACAAATATCATCCAATGTCATCTTCGGCCTGGCCGTCTGAATCACCAGTTCACTGTGTATGGAAACAGACTTTTATTGATCTTGTGGGATCTCAAGAAAAATGTTACTTATCTTATTCGTTCTCAAGACCACAACATCTCTCCTATTGCCACACCCATAGCAAGTTTCCCAGTTACTCTTCGTAAGCCAAGGCAAATTGTTAGCTCAAAATACAAGTCCGACTAAGGTCGTGGCCACTCGAAAATTGAAAAAAATTAGCCTTTCAGCGATAGATACTCCTTTAGGATCGCCTAACACTCCCCAAAACACCCTCATCCTAACTACCTCCGAATTCCAGCCACCGCCCAGACCTTTATACTGAGATTGCTAAACCAAACATGCCAGTATTCTCGTCCAAGAATGGCGCTTCTGCTCTATTCGCAGCAGTGCATCCCCACCCCGCAGCCAATTTTCTCCACGGTCATTTCCCCAGTTGTCTCTTAATACGAAGGGTCCTGCTGGACTACTGGACTCACTTAACCTTCTGTGTCCCTTTAGCAGGAATACTTTCCAGTTTCCTGTCCAGGGGTTTCCCGGACAAGCCCTAATAGCTAGCGGTAATGCTCCGCTTCCATTTGTGTCATTTCCACCTCCATATTTTACTCCCCTTTACCCACATCAGGCGCGTGCTATCCCACAACCTTTTTTTTCAAGAACCGGGTGGGAGCACACGCTCACTATTTTCAGTGGCCCGTCAATCCCTGGACGACTAATCCGCCCTCCCTCAAAAACAGCCAGCTTACCCACTTAAACTGTTCGTTCTCAATGCCAGATCCTTGCTCAATATAATGCCCCTGCTTCAGACTCTGGTCTTCGTCCACCGTCTAGATATTGTTATGGTAACTGAAACATGGGCAACACCTTCTGTAGCCGACTCCGAACTCTCTCTTATAGGTTATAATTGTACTCGAAATGACCGTCGCGACAGCCGTGGTGGAGGAAGCTGTATCTATGTTAAGCAAGCGCTGACATGTCAGCCCTTACACCATCAGCAATTAACCGCTGTTAAGGAGAGCTGTTGGCTTCAAATTACCTTAAAGGATACGAGCTCTTTACTTGTTGGCTGTGTCTATCACCCACACAATACCAGTGAGGATTACTATCTTTTTCTCTCACAGGCATTTCACGCCATAGCTGACATACAATTTAATTATTGCTTGAATGCATGTGATGTCAATCTTCCTAAAGTTCAACGGTTTCCATTTTCCGGCACCATAAATTTTGAGGATTTACTCGAGGCCGTAGATATCGGCATATGAAATCAGGTTATTGACTCTTCTACTTGAGGATCAAGAATACTTGATCGTATCTTCTGCAGAGGTTGCCTGCTTTTGAAAGCGTCATCTTTAGGCCCACTTGGGTGCTCAAACCACGACATCGTTGTTTCTACATTACAATGCAAACTGACAAAAGGTTTTCCAAAAAATATAGCTTTTCTTTTATTTTTTCCGATCAGCCCTTTTGACTGAATTATTGTTACATCTTACTTCCCACGACTGGTCTGATTTCTTTCTATGTAGGGTGCGAACACCTGTACCGGTATGTAGTACAAAGTTTTGGATTCACTAATTTCTCAGTTTGTTCCCCGCAAGAAATCAATTAATGTCACAGATGAAGTGTATCCCTCTTTATCTTTTCGCCCTAGGTTGCGAAAACTTTCTCCTCGATTCTGTTTGCAAAACGACATTTCCATTCTGCCCTTGATTCAAGGTATTTTTGAGCAGGTTAAGAGTCAATATGAAGAAAAGCGGCTAGCTAATTAGGTCAAATATGTCAAAACCCATTCATTAAATGTTGCGCAATTTTTTCCCGCACCATGAGAAACAATAGAAAAACGCTGCACTCTATCCTCGAGACGCCCTTGGAAATCACAAGATGACGGCTGATAGTTTAAATGAGCATCATCCAGAAATTTTACTGAAAATTCCGCCGTTCCCCTTCCGACCATCCGGGGTTGGACCGGTACCGTCCTCGGAACCACGGCTTTTACCCTCTGGGACGTAACCGTAGCCGTTCGCCGTTTTCGTCAATCTCATATTCCTGGACCAGCTGGCGTCCCGGTCAGTATTATGAAGGCGGATGCTAATGATATTTTCTCGTCCCTTCTGTATAAGAAATGTAATCTTGCTCTGGGAAGGGAAACCTTTCCCAGCGTGAGGAAGGAATCGCACATTCTGCCTTTCACCAAACATGGCCAATCAACGTCATTTGATGACTTTCGGCCAATCAACACACCCTGCAGCCTTGAAGATCTTGGAGACCTTGATCAAACATTAGATGATGTATCGCTTAATTTAGAATAACCTATTGAGTGCAACCCAGCATGGGCCCCTCAAAACAAGGTCCTGCGATATCTCTCATCTCTCTTTCTTTGATCAAGTCTGACAATCAAGGGACAATGGTTCTGCACTTTGCATAGTCTATTTCGATTTCACTAAGGCCTTTGATCGTGTTGAAAATGCCCTTCTTCTCCTGAAGCTCTCCTCTTTCGGATTATGTGTTAAAATTTGAACTTGGTATCTTCTTACCTGAGCTCTCGTACACAATATGTTAAGATCTACCCTGATCTCTCCAACCCTGCACGTGTGAGGAGTGAAGTTATTCAGGGAAGTGTGGTTGGCCCGCTCTTATGTTGTCTTTTTGTCAATTAGGTACCAAGTTTATTTCGGAATGGTAGGCCCATTGTGTATGCCGATAATTTAAGAGTTGCTTATCGATACCAGCCGGCAGATCGCGACACTGTGCTTGACTTATTAAAAAACGATCTTGAGACCTTTTGCCCAATGGTTCTGCACATGGTGCCGCTACGCTTTCTTAGCACAAATTTTCCGTTATGGTTGTTGGCATGACCAT
>WEDG01004022.1:0-20813 GCA_017591395.1 Schistocephalus solidus | reverse complement strand
TAATGATCGAAATAGTGGGGTCCTCATACTCAAGTGCTACCTTGATTGTTAATGGTGTCCTTCAAGGTGCCGTTGTAGATCCTTTGTTGTTCTTACTGTATATAAATGATATTTCATCGATAGTTAAGCATTCTCAATCTTTTTTTCATGCCGATGACCTCAAATGTGTGTATTCCTTCTCTAAATCTACGATCAGACGACGCCTAGAACAAATTCATTCTGACATAGACGCGTTTCTGGCCGGGAGCTCTATATGACTAATGGTATCTCAACTTCTAAGTATCACTACGTGAGTTTAGGGCGTGTAAGGCTGCCGCAACCTCTTAATTTTGAAGGTTGCCCTACGATTGAATGTTCCTTCCAATAAATTAGATCTTTCGCCTCATGCCGATAGAATTACGGCCAAAGCTGCTTAGATTTGCGGCTTTATTTCTTATAATTTCTACCTTCCTGAAATTAAATTAAGACTTTATCGTATGTTTGTACTTACCATTCTTAAATTTTTACAAATGATGTCAACCCTCTTTTTATGCATTTCCATCGTGATCTATTAAAAAGTGAGCACGCAATAATTCACTGTTGGTTTTCAGTCCCCATTCTTACAAAGCCTGAGGTTAAATGCAATATCTTCGACTTTGCTAAAACAAAGCACGAATTAATAAATAATTTCGTTAGCACTCTAGATTGGCATAGCATATTTTCAATCAACGATCCAAACTTTTTCCATGAGCTATTGCATATCCTCACAGAAACAATCCAGGCCTTTATCCCGTTTAAGATTTGTAATTCAAATACAGCTTCTTCTAATGTTCCACATTTTCTGCAAAACAGACTTAAATAATTACGAAAGAAACTTAAAGATTCCTCTTAAAGCTCTTTGTCAGTTCACTTAAGGATTGTACAAATTTTTGAATTAGCATCGAAAATTAGGCTCGCGCGAGATAAGCGTAGGGTGTCTCGGGCACTAAGTGATGCCAATTCATCCAAATCTGTTGCTCAAATCTTCCATGTTTGGTCATCGGCTAAGCGTCTGAATGTAATTCCGCCCTTATTCGACTGTAAATAAAATTCGTTACAGACAATTTGGGCAAAGCAGAATTGCTTAAATCTTTTTTCGCCAACCACTTTACCACTGAAACTAGCCCCACTCCCACAATTCCTCTGCTTTCAAATTCAAACCTAAAAAATTCCCATTCGGTGGAACTGATAACATTTCAAACTAACTTATTAAACAAATAACGGATTTTCCACCTTTACTAAGCAAGTTATTCTCAGTATTTCTCGAAAATGGTTTCTTCACCGATTATTTGAAATCTTCGATTATAATACCAGTTTTAAAATCTGGTTCCCGCTCAGTTATTCATAACGATCGCGGTGTTCATAAAACGTCCTCTCTTGCTAAACTCTTCGAAAAACTAATTGCACAACAAATCACAGATTTTTGCATAAGCAATCAAATTATCAACTTTTCCCAACACTGCTTGTTACCGAACCACTCTTGTGAAACTTGCCACATTTCTTTTCTAAATCTACTAACCTCTCTTCGTAATGATCATCTATCTGTAGTAGTTATCTATTTTGATCTTAGAAAGGGATTCGAAAACGTGTCCCATAGTCTACTTCTAGCTAAACTAGAAGCTATATGATTTCGCAGTCCCCTTACTGACTTTAATAGATCATACCTTAATGATCGAAAACAAAATAAGATGCCTTTGCTCCAGACTCTGGTTTTCATCCACCGCCCCGTCATTGGAATAGTTACAGAGACATGGTCAACACCCTGCGTATCCGACTCCGAACTCTCTATTCTAGGCTACGCTTACATTCGGAATGATCAGCACGAGGGCCGTGGCGGAGGAAGCTGTATCTATTTTAGGCAACCACTTACATTTGTCCATTGGAATATCGCCAATTTACCGCGGTAGAGGAGAGTTGGTGGCTCCGAGTAGCTCTAAAAGATAACTACTCTTTACTCGTTGGTAGTGTCTATCGCCCACCCAATGCCAGCGAGGATTACGGTCTTTGTCTCTCGCTGGCATTTCACGTGCAGCTAACTTAAATCTGAAGTACTGCTTGATTGCAGGAGACTTCAATTTTCCTGAAGTTCACTGGTTTCCAACGTCCGGTCCTGCAAAGTTCGAAGACCTACTTGAGGCCATAGATATAGGCATGTGGGACCAGGTAGTTGATTTTCGCACCCGAGGATCAAACATACTTTATCTTATTTTTGTAGAGGTTGTCAGCCATTGTCACTGTCACCTTTAAATTGACTTGGGAATTCTGATCATACTATTGTTCTTTCTACACTAGAACTAGAGGCTGCTGAAACGTTTTCCAAAAAAATATAGCCTTTTTCGTGATTTCAGATCAGCAAATATGAGGGAATTGCTAACACACCTAAATTCCCACGACTGGACTAACTTCTTTGTATGTTCGGATGTGAATGGTCGTACTGATAATTTTTACAAAGTTCTAGGTGCACTCATTTCTCGTTTTGTTCCTTGTAAGAAAATAATTAATGTCAAGGATAAAGTCTACCTCCCTTTATCATTCCGCCGTAGACTGCGTAGACTCTCCCGTCGTTTTCATCTACAAAACGACACCTCTGTCCTGCCCTTGATCCAACAAATCTTTGAAGAGGCTCAAAGGCTGTCTGACGAAAAACGACAAGCCAATGAGGTTAACTTTGCCGAAAACCCTTCGTTAAATGTTGCGAAGCTCTTTTCGCGCACAGTAAAAGCGCAGAGAAAAACGCAGCACCCCGTACTTCGAGACGCCTTAGGAAACCCAATAGTTGACGCTAAGTTGACTGCTGATAGCTTCAATGCTTTCTTGTCTAGACGTTCAGTGCACATACTGTCGCCCCCTTTCCTAACATCCGGGTTTGGACCGGTAATGTCCTCGAAACCATAACTTTTACCATCTGGGACGTGACCGTAGCCATTCGGCGTTTTCGTCAATCTTACAGTCCAGGACCAGATGGCGTCCCGGTCAGCGTTCTAAAGGCAGATGCAAACATATTACCGTCCCTTCTGTATAAGATATTTAATCTTGCTCTTGAAAGTGAAACTTGACCCATTTATGGAAGGAATCGCACATATTGCCTATTCCCAAACACGGCCGACCTTCGTCATTTGACGACTTTAGGCCAATAAATACACTACCAGCAGTCTCGAAGATCTTCGAGACCTTGATTAAAGACAAGATGATGCGTCACCTAAGAGAGAATAACGCCTTAATACGGCTCAGCATGGTTTTCTCGAAAAAAGGTCTTGTGACACTTGCCAGGTCTCTTTCTTTGATCATATGCTACAATCAAGAGACAGCGGTTTTGCAATTTACACCGTTTACTTCGATTTCAATTAGGCTTTTAATCGTGTTGACCATGATCTCCTCCTGCTTAAAACTTGCCTCCTTCGGCATAGATAACAAGCTCCTGCACTTAATATTTTCCTATTTGAATGCTCGTGCACAACGGGTTAAAATTTCTGATGTTATCTCCAACACCACGCTTGTGAGGAGTGGAGTTATTCATGGCAGCGTGCTCAGCCTGCTTCTATTTTGCCTCTTTGTCAACGATGTTCCTGATTGTTTTCAGTATGGTAGGCCCTTTATGTATGCCAACGATTTAAAAGTTGCCTATCGATATAAACCGGTTGATCGCAACATCGTGCTTGAGCTCTTTAATAAGGATCTTCAGGCCTTCGCTTAGTGGTGTCGCACATGGCGCCTATCACTTTCTTGGCCCAAGTGCTCCGTTAGGGTTTTTGGGGACAACCATCAGCCCCAACCTAATCATAGACGGTCCCGACTTACTGTGCCCGGAGTTATAAAGGATCTGGACATATCATATTTTAGAAGTCTTAATCTGTCAGAGCACTGCGCCCTGATTGTCTAAAAAGCACGCCAAACTACTGGGATCATTCTCAGAAATTCGAAAACCATCAATATTAGAACCAGCCTTGATAAAATGTATGTCAGACTTAGTCTGGAATACTGCTCGTTTCTATTTAGCCTTCTGCACGCTTGTGAACCGAAGAAGATAGAATCAGTTCATCATTTCTTTACTGAAGGAGATTTCTCTTGAGAAAACAGAAATCTGTCCTATCAACATCAACGTGATCTTACAAGCCTTGACCAGCTGCGGCCTCGCAGATTAAGGAAGGGACTATTTTTACTGTTTAAAATGTTAAACAATTGTGCTTTTAACCACCTTACAGCTCTGGGGCAGCTCGATCACTCTCGGCGCACCAGTCATCGAGATGTAATATTTTCTTCTTCTGGCACGCACCATTAGATACCGTCAGTTTTCTAGTAAACGCTATGGCAATTTGGAATAAGCTAGCCAGAAGTATCAAAATTCAGCAAAGCTACCCTCTGTTTGCGAGAGCTGTCACTAGTTTTCTACATTCAGAACACCTTCCATGAATTTTGGGTGCTGACTCGATGGAAGCTCTCTTCCGTTCTGATGGCATTTGTTGATTTTGAATCCTGTGCTGAGGGCAATATTGCTGGCTCTGCAGTCCGTAATCGGCTTATTCCTCAGTCAACAGCGAGCAGCCGTTCGCCGACATACCTGCTGTTGCAGAATACCAAATCCATAACACTTAAATGAGAAGTACCTCACTGTGCACCTGCGTCAACCCTTCACTGTCCTGAACTTTAATCACACAATAGGCTGCAGTTTTTTCTCCTGATAACACAAGAAAGAACGATCAGGAGTTTTTTCACTCTCAGCTCGATACTCTAAAGAATACCTTTTTTTGACCTTGCCTGTAAACTGGCAATAAATAAGCAAATTGAGCTATGTCAAGAAATTAGATCTTTCGCCTAATGAAGATAAAAACTACGGACAAGGCTGCTCAGATTTGCGGTTTTATTTCTTATAATTTCTACCATCCTGAAATTGAATTAAGACGTTATCGTATGTTTGTACTTCCTTTTCTTAAATTTTGTTGTCCTTTCTTCGGTTTAATGAATTAATCTAGCCGATGACCCTCTGTATGTAAAATTGAAATTTAAAATGCAAATTTACATGAACAGCATAAAATTAATTTCGATATTTTGCATCAAATGTGAAGTGGTACGATTCATATTAATTGAAATCATGAAATTAAGCTAACGGTTGGCTGAATATATTGCTGCAGGGATAGTTGTCGATTACTAAAAATTAAGCGGTTTTACTGTCGCTTTAACAGTTCCACGTTATTTGACATCATTATTTCGCTTGGAAGTGAGATCTGTGGTCTAACCATTCAGCTGGCTGAAAGAAATTTTTTGTTAATCTTAGCGCACGTGTTAACGCTCTCTATTCTTCTCTTCTAGGTATAGCTTTCTTTTGAAATAACGTGCCAATTGAAATCAGGTCGTTAACTAGTCTATCTGCATTCAGGCGAAGACAGCACATTTATCTTACACTGATTCTCTCAACCTTTAATTTTCCTCATCTTTTCCGAGCAGCTTTCTCTATGACGTGGAAAAAGGACCATCGGGAATTTAACTGGCCCCCTTGAGACTATTTTTCTTTACCTCAAGTCCCCCATGAACCACGATATCTCCTCATATTACCAGTCATTTAAACGATGAAGTCACTCTGACGTACAAATCCGGACGAACACAGTCTAAAATGCTGTCATTTCGTTGGATACTTACCGTCGTCAGAATTCAATTCTTGATCCAAATATACTTAGGCTTCAAGTTTACTGACGCCTTTTCACGAGTTTTGTTTCACGCGTTATGGTGATCAAGAATGAACCATATTGACGTTTCATTATCTCATTCGCAAATGCTACTGCAGATTTTACCTACTCTACTACGTAACCTTATTTGCCTGAGCAGTTTTTCTCCTACCCACTTTTTGAAGAAGAAGAAGAAGAAGAAGAAGAAGGCATAGTGAAATCGGCCTCCATTTTCAAGGTTGAAGTTTCTTCACTGTCTATTTTATAATTCACTATTAAATTCAAGACATCGCTAACTGTTTTCATAACAGACAAATTTCTGCCTTTATTATTTTATGTATTAATTTTATCTGAACAAAATGTCTTAATTTTATTTTGCTACTGATGTTTGTTTCGACAGTGCCTTCCCGGCGCCAACGGAATAGAAATACTAAATTCTAAATTATAGAATGGTTAAACCGTGGAATTCCCTCTGTGCAAATATTGTGATGTCAACATCGCTGGAAATCCTTAAAAGGAAACTTGACACACGCATATATATATATATATATATATATATATATATATATATATATATATATATATATATATATATTCCAAGGAGGTAAATGATCATTAAACAGACTAGCATGAACTTTCTTGAAGGCAAATACTTCCTCGAAAGTGCAGAACACGGATTTTGATGAAATCACTCCTGCTTGACCAATGTGCTCTATTCAACGGAGCAGTGTTTAAGGTCATTGGATCAAGAAATTACAGTTGCTGTCTTCCACATCAACTTCAAAAAACCATTTAATAGTGATTCACACAACCGGTTACTATACAGAATGTGAAAATCCGGTGTAAGGGGGAATTCACTACATTGGGGAGGAGACTTCTTGATAGGCCAATTAAAGTCCGTTTGCATTGGCAATGTGAAATCAATTTCAGTGCAATTTTAGTAAGCCATTACTGTTGTTGATGTACGACCATGGTGGTATGAACTGAATGGACGGGATGGGAGTCATGTCTGCAGACGACAAAAGATATGGCAACCAGTCAAATGCAGAAATTATGAAAATGACATAACACGAAGTACACAAAGAGCGAACCATATTGACGCTTCAGCATCTCATTCTGAAATGCTACTGCAGTATTAGCCTACTCTTCTACCTTACCTTATTTTCCTAAGCAGTTTTTTCTCCTTCTCTCCATTCGATAATGGAGACATATTGAACTCCGCCTCCATTTTTAGGGAAGGAGTTTTTTCACTGCCAGTCAACACACTGTCCGCAGCTTCGAAAATCCTGAAGACATGATCAAAGATACAGTAGATTGCCTAGTTCATGAAATGTATATATCAGAATTTTAGGTAGTAGCAGGGCAGGCATTTCAAGGTGTAAGTTCTGTTTGTTGTATTAAATATATGAGCAAAAAGCTGTTTAATAATAAAGAGATCACTTCAGATCAGTTTATTCAGGGAAAAACGGGGCTAAATGGGGCAAAATCCGACGTTTCTTGCTATCGATGAATTTTCCTACGTTATTACAAGCGATAGGTCAAAATATTTGCTTTTCTGTGCAGTACTATGAATGAATATTAATATAAGCCGGAAAAATTTGGAATAAATCACTTCGGAGAACGTAAACTTTTGTTTTGTTCTTACGAAAATCAGGTAAATGCAAGTTTGAGAGCTTACATTATTTTCAGAAAAAATGATGACATATTTAGTTTATAAAATCAAGTTTTGCAAAGTAATGACGCTTTGTACCGAGAATAACCAACTGAGTGCAGCCCAGCATGGGTTCCTCAAAACAAGGTCTTGTGATACCTGTCAGCTCTCTTTCTTTGATCACGTTCTACAATCTAGTGATAATGGTTTGCACTTTACATAGTCTATTTCGATTTCAACAAGGCCTTTGATTGTGTTAAACATGCACTACTTTCTCCTGAAATTCTCCTCTTTCGGTATATGTGGTAAACTTCTGAGCTTGATATCTTCTTAACTGAGCTCTCGCACACAACATGTTAAGAACTCCAATATTATCTCAAATCACGCACGTGTGAGGATGTCAATGATATAGCAGGTTTCTTTCAGAATGTAAGGCCCTTTATGTAGCCCGAATCTTTAAAATTTGCCTATCGATACAAGCCGGCAGATCGCGATGCCATGCTTGATCTATTAAAAAATAATCTTGAGGCCTTTGCCCAGTGGTGCTGCACATGACGCCTTTCCTTCTCTTCGCACAAATGATCTGTAATAGTTTTTGGCGAAAACCATGAGCCTCAACTAAGCCTTGATGTCCACGATCTAAATGTGCCTAACATTGTTAAGGATCTAAGCATATCATATTCCAACGATCTCAATCTTTCAGAGCATTGTGTCCTGATTGTCTCCAAAGCAAGCAGAACTACCGGGTTTATTCTCCGAAATTTTAAATTTTTTGATATTAAACTCGGCCTTTATAAATGTATGTAAGCCTGGCCTGGAATACTGCTCGTTTCTATTTAGTCTTCTGCGCGCTACAGAACGGAAGAAAATAGATACGGTCCAGCAGTTCTTTACTGAAAGAATTTTATCGTTGGTGCACCGTAATCTGTCGTATCAGTTCAGTTCAGTTCAGTTTTATTAAGGGAAATATAGGCGAAGCCTTTGAGCTCCCTATTGATGTCAGTGACACTGTAAATTAAAAAGGCTGACATATAATGGACGTTGGACAAAGGGTTATCTCACGGACACACTGCAGGGCATCGGACAAACAATTATAAAATAATGTTACTCAAAAATAGGGAGTAGTATGTTATATGACGCGAAAATTGTGGGTGGGAATATGTTTCAGGAAATGTGTTAGGTTCGGATGTCGTGGTGGTACTTATGGCTGTACTGGTCAAACTTCCGCTTAAAAGTGTCAACGGATGAGGACATGATTATGTCGGCCGGCAGAGCATTCCAGGCCTTAATCACTCTGTTGGAGAAGAAGAACCTTCTTGTGTCGAGTCTTGCACCTGTCACTCGTAGTTTAATGGGATGCCCTCGCAAAGTAGTGGTAGTGGCCAGCTCAAAGAAGTCGCCAGATGCAAGGCAACAATCCTGAAGCCGCAGCATTCGAAAGGCTTGTATTAAGTCGCCGCGTAGCTGTCTATAGTCCAGAGGAAACAGATCAAGATTAGACAATCGTGTCTCGTAAGGCAGGCAGCTTTGACCTTGAACAAGCTTGGTTGCACGTCTTTGGACCTTCTCAAGGGTGTTGTGGTCTTTGACAGACCACGGTCTCCAGGCTTGTATGGCGAATTCCAATTGTGGTCGCACGAACATCCCGAAGACCTTATTAAAGCACTCTTTGTCGAACTTTGCAAACGCTCGCTTAATAAGATACAAGCTTGACATGGCAGATTTTGCTACTTTTGAGCAATGGAACGATGGCTTCAGTGCGGGCGTGATCCATACTCCTAGATCTTTCTGAGCCTCTACCTCTGGGAGCGGTGTGTCGTCCACTGTTGGCTTATAAACATTGATCCCTTATGGTTTCGCCGAGTACAGAAGGGACTCTTTTACTGTTAAATAATAATAATAATAACAGTTGTATTTAAATGCGGATTACAGGCATTATCAGATAAAATATTAAGTTGGTAGAGGCTGGCAGTGAAAAAAACTCCTGAATATATATCATTATAAGTGTTTTTCCTATCTTGATGCTATTCACGAGAAAAAACTGCCGCCTGTTAGGATGATAGCAATTCAGATCAGGGAAGGGCTAACACAATTGCAGTTTGTATGCAGTCTCTCTGTCTTTGCTAGGAACCGGGATTCTGCCCCAGGCAAGGAAGCATCCGTGTACGGTTGCTCACTGTCTGCCAAAGAAGTTAACGGGTGCAAGCTGCAGAGACGGTGCCGTATCCCTGAAGGTAACACCTGGGATCGGGTTCAGATGCGCGCTCTCCGTCGAACAGGAAAACAGATTCTACCGTGTCGGTGCCCAGAATTCTTGGAAACTGTTCTGAATGCAAAAAAACTAGTAATAGTTATATTAAGCAAAGAATAACTCCGCTGGATTTTTATATTATGGGGAAGTTTATTCAACATGGCCATGGCGTTTACCGAAAAAGAACCGTCGATACTTAACTGTCAACACGGGTTCAGAAAAGGAAGATCATGCACAACGAATTTGCTGTATTCGCTCCAGAGGTGGACCCAAGCACTTGAAGATAGACACGCGGTTCACATTGCCTTCATTGACTTTCAAAAGGCCTTCGATACTGTGCCGCACGAGAGACTGCTGTACAAGCTAGAAAGAATTGAATCAGAGGTAACCTCCTCAAGTGGATCGAAAACTTCCTCGTGGGTCGGCGCCAGGTTGTGTGCATCGGCCAAGAGAGGTCAAGTTCTGCTGCGGTCGAGAGTGGGGTTCCTCAGGGTTCAGTACTAGGGCCAATACTGTTTTTAATATACATGAACGATTGTGTCAGGAATCTCGACTGTGAAGCAGCAATGTTTGCCGACGACATTAAAAATCTGAATGTAATCCAGAGCCCTGCTGACGAAGATAAACTGCAGATCAACCTAACTCGGTTGGAGGAGTGGTCGAATCATTGGCTTTTGCGGTTCAACGTCGATAAGTGTACAATACTTCGCTTAGGCAACCCGTCTGGATCTGCTGAAAGTAGAAGTTACTTTCTCAACGGTGAAGCCTTAAAGACGTGGAAACCCAAAAGGACCTTTGGTGTGCTGACGACCACCACCTTAAAACCATCGTCTCACTGCTCGAAAGTGGCGAAGAGGGCAATTTCGGTGTTGCATGCCATCAGACGAGCCTTTTTGGATTTCGATGAAGATCTTTTTCGCTAAGACCTTTTGGAACATTCATTAGGCCACATTTGGAATATGCTATGCACGCCTGGAAACCCTGGACAGTTCAAGATCAGAACTGCCTCGAAAGAGTCCAGAGGAAAGCCACCAAAAATGGTTAGAAGTCAAAGCTCCTTTGCCATATCCAACCCGCCTAATGAATCTTTAATCTGTTCCCTTTGAGTTATAGGCAAATGCGTGGTGATCTCCCTGCAGACATTCCGCATTGTGAAGGGATTGGATTGTTGCCTGGAATTCTCGGACTTCTTTGAATTGGCCACCACGACCCATCTCCGAGGTCACCCATTGAAACTGCGTGTCCAGCAGGCGAGACTGGATGTGCGCAAGTTCTCCTTCTCTGTCAGAGTGGTTAAACCATGGAATGCCCTCCCTGAAGACGTTGTGATGTCACCATCGCTGGAAAGCTTTAAAAGGAACCTTGACAGTTTTATGTTCCGCAACGAGCCTGAGCGATGAGGAATTTATCTTAACCCTCGAGAGTCGTGCACCACTTGTCATATTTTACGACCGCCCTTTTGTACCTTTGCAACCCACACGGTTTCTCTGTATACCGCACTTAATTTTACGTTACAAATAGGGTACTCAAAGGCCCATGCCTATTTCCCTCAATAAATTGAATTGAATTGAAAAAAAAACTGTGCGAGCTAATGGAAGAAATAAAAATACATTGCGCTGACTGCTGCACCGAGGATGGTCAAGCTGCCTCACAGTTAGTTTTTGAAGAGTTTAGCAAGAGAGGGCGTTTTTATGAATACCGTGATAGTTATGAATGTCTGAGCGGGAACCAGATTTAAAAACTGGTATTATAATAGAAATTTTCCGATAGTCGGGGAAGAAACCATTTTCGAGAAATACTAAGAATAACTTGCTTAGTAAAGGTTGTAAATCCCTTAATTGTTTAATATGTGAGTTTGTAATGTTATCAGTTCCAACGGAATGGAAATTTTTTAGGTGAGCTTTTCTTTTTGAATACGTGAAGGCGAGAAATTAACGGTTGTTAGAAGTGAATTTGAATTTGAAATCAGAGGAATTGAGGGAGTGGGGCTAGTTTCAGTGGTAAAGTGGTTGGCCAAAAACGAATTGTACAATTCTGTTTTGCCCAAATCGTCTGTAACAATCTTCAGAGAATTCTGGGCACTGACATGGTAGAATCTGCTTTCCAATTCGACGGAGTGCGTGGCATCTGAACCTGATCTCAGGTCTTACCTTGAGAGCTATGGCACCGTCTCTGCAGCTTGCACCCGCTGACTTTTTTCGGGACAGCGGCGAGCAACCGTACATAGATGCACTCTTGCCTGGAGCAGAATCCTGGTTCCTAAAAAAGACAGAGAGACTGCAAACAGTGTTCGTCATTCTCTGATCTGAACTGCTATCATCTTACAGGACGCAGTTTTGTATCCTGAATAACATAAAGATAGGAAAAACACTTATAATGATATATATTTAGGTGTTTTTTCACTGCCAGCTTGATCTCCATGGAATTTTTCGACTGATAATGTCTTTTAAACCGCCAAATAATTCAGTATATATAAGAGAGATAGGCAGAGCCTTTGAAAACCCTATTTACAGATACAGCCAGCAAAACAAGCAAATCGTTTTAGCATATCGATAATTGTGGTCGACCCAATATATGTCAATCAAGTAAAAATGCATCAAGTCTTCTTTTAAACATTTCAACGCTTTCAGCCTGAACAATCGAAGCTGGCAATTTGTTCATTCTTTAATCAATTCGTTGGGAAAAGCAGCTGGCACTTCAAGCTTTGGTGTCATTTCTTTTTCAGTTTGTATTGGTGATCTCGAGACTTGTCATGTTTGCCAATTCAAAAACGTTGGCCATCTGAAGAGCAATAATCAACTCCTCTGACCAGTTTGAAGACTAAGATCATATCCCTCTGTATTGCCTATAAAGAGAGGAAAAATTTCCCAAGTCTTTCAGGCGGCCCTCATAGGGTAGGCATTCCAATCCGCTGACTAGTTTCGTTGCCCTCCGTTGAACTTTCCAGCAGAGCCTAGTCATGTTTCGTCCAAGGGCTACGCCTGAACGCAATATTCCAACACCGGCCGGATAAATGTTCCAAACACGCGCCCAAAAATGCTCTCCGTCGAAATTAACGAAGGACCTCCTGATTGCGCCTCTAAGATACACATAGCTTTTTAGTGATATTCGCACAGTGCGACGATGGTTTGAGAGTTGGTGTTATCCATATATCCAGTCCTGTAGAATGTTTACCTCCTGAGTTGGTGACCACTGATGGAGTACTGGTATTCAAATCTAATCAGCCTTCTGGAACCTGTAACGCAGTCGGATTATTGTGCATTTGTTAAGATTAAGGTTCAGCAGCCACTCATCACACCATGTTTGCAAAGCGATCTAAGTTTTGTTGTAATTTTTCGCACATCCTCCGGTTTTTCAATCGAGTTCCATAACTTCAGATCGTCAGTGAACATTACCTTCTCGCATGTCAGACAATCCAAGCAGTCGTTTACGTATATCAGAAACAAAATGGGACCCAGAACGCTGCCCTGCGGAACTCCACTGTGAACGGTTTCCAGATGAGACTTGGCATCTCCAATACAAACACGCTGGCGCCTGTCTGTGAGAAAGTCGGCCAACCATTTGAGTAGGTTGCTAGACACACCCATTTGACGGAGTTTAAAGATCGGACGTGTTTGTGGAACCCTGTCAAAGGCTTTGCTAAAGTCAATGTAGACGGCATCGACTGACAAACCCATTTCTAATGATTTTGTCCAACTTTCCATGGATGTGAGCAGGTTTGTGAGGCAGGATCGACCACTTCGAAATCCATGTTGATATGAACTTAGCAATTTATTCTCTTAAAGATGCCTCATAAGTTCCGTTTTGATTATCTTGTCCATCATTTTGCAACAGATACTTGTGAGGCTGACTGGTCGGAAACTGTTTGGTGATGTCCTCTCTCCTCCTTTATAGATGGGGGTTATATTGGCTATCTTCCCATTGGAAGGCAGAGCCCCCGCCTCCATCGAACTTTCAAATATATTTGAGAGCGGAGAGGCCAGCTGGTCTGTGAGTTCATTGAGAACTTTTGCGGAAATACCATCTGGGCCAGGTGATTTAGTGGGCTGTAGCTGTTTCAGAGTTTTTTTTTACTGTGTCCATTGGGAACGACACCGTGCTTATTTTGTTTGTAGATGTGGCAATACTGTAGTATTGGTCCTCATCAAAAGGTGGTTCCTCGGTATACACAGACATAAAGAAATTGGAAAAGAGGCTGGTCTTATCAGAGTTATCGGTTAACCTGTTTCCCTGATTGTCTTTAAGACAAGGAATGCAGTCGCGATTTCGTTTTGCCTTATTAACGTTAGCATAAAACCTTTTCGAATTTCTTGGTATGTCATTAACTATTTCTGACTCAAAGGCTGATCTTTCTTTTCTCAGAAGATTCCGACACCGATTTCGTTGTTTCTTAAAAGCGGAAAATGTTCCGGTTGTTGATATCTGGTATATGTTCTCCACAGTCTGCTTTTCTTCTTGAGATTCCTTTTTATTTCCGATGTCACCCACTTGGGTCGGGAGACGTACGATCGTCTTTATAGTTGGCAGAATTTCTCTACCAACTGCTGAATCAATTTAATAATGAAAAATCAGGCAGCGTTTGGGTCAGATACTTGTGCAGGGCTCCAGTCTATCCCATTCAGTTATTCTTTCATTTTGGGATAATCCCCTTTCCATACATTTCTCTGCCTAACTGCACGACGTTTGGGTACAGAAAAATGACTGTACTCCCAAGCAAGAACACAATGATCACTTCGTCCAAGCGGCACGTAAGAACTTAATGCAAGGATACAATTGTCATCTCTACTTATGACTAGATCCAGACAGCTTGACTGCTGCCAATTTCGGAACCGCGTATCCATTGTGACATGTTGGGTAAGAAACTCGTCATTTACCAACTGAAGTAATTTCTGTTCGAATGAATTTTCCGATCGCGAGCAGTACATTGACACCCAATCAATATCGGGAGCGTTGAAATCTCCAAGTATTAATAAGTGTTTGCTACGGCAGATTTGCTTTACCTCTGTGAGGAGTGCTTCGTCTGTGTCCGTTCGCTGTCCTGGGGACCAATATACCACGGCAATATGGAGGTCTGGTTGGTTTGGTACTTTCAGTTTGTAACAAAGTATTTCGCAAGACGAGACCCTATTTGGCGAGGGCCCATCCTGAATGATGTCAATGCCTTCTCGTATGAACATTGCGATTCCAGCACCCCTACGTCCGTTTCTATCCATGCGGATAAGCTGGAAACCATCTATTCTGACTTTTGTGTCTGCGATTTGTTCATTTAACCATGTTTCAGTTAGAGCTATGAAGTCAGGTTGTAAATGGTCCATGACTAGTTTAATTTCATCCATTTTGTTCAATAGACTCTGCACATTCGTGTACATTATTTTAATCTTGTTTTCTTTCCTCGATTTCTGAAGATTTTTAGTTTTTTCTTCCACATGGCGTTTTATGCTGGATATTTCACAAGATATATCCAGTCTCCTGTCTGGTTTCGAATCTATAGGCATTTGGTAGGGCTTTTGACCGGCGTGGTTGCCGTCATTGTCACCGGATGTTCCCATAAAAACGAGCGCACCGTTTTGACGATTTTGTTGTCAACAATTTTTAAGTTTTGTTCCCCCTCGTTTTGTCGTCTTTTCAATTCTGCTACCAGTGTCCTCATTTTCATCCGATCGATGGGAGAGTAATCCGGCTGAAAAAAAACTCCACGATGATTCTTTCGTAGTCGGGACTTTCGAGAGAGCAAAAGATCTACCTGCTGTTTGCTCCCAAAGACGACTTTTAATGGTCTTGGTCTCGTTTCATTTGTAACGAGAGGCCCCAATCGTAAGATCTTTTTGATTTCACAAAAAATTCCTAACTTTCTTTCTAAGAAACCAAAAAAATTAAAAACACAACTTCATGATCCCTCAGTTAGTTATTTATCCACACTCAGACGAATAAGGGAAATGGAAGCAAATAAAAACATAGCAGCGGAACGCCTGGCAATAGAGTCCTCCGAAAAAACAGCCCAGATCTTTCGGAAGCAAATGAACACTAATCGAAAACCAGGTCCCCAACTCATGATTTATGACGCAGGACAAATAATAACGGACGGTAACCAAATAGCAAATTTATTCAATAAGTACTTCTCAGCCAACTATTCAGTTGAGGAGGAGCCGATACCCCACCCAACAGAAATGACATTATTCATCTTCAATGAGATCTGTTTTAGCGAAGAAACCATCAAAAAAGCTATCAGACAACTTTCTAATTCCACCTCTTATGGGACGGATAAAATCCCACCTTGCATACTGAAGCATATGATATATGCTCCAATACTGCTGTCTAGTCTATTCTCCTTACTCCAATCGAATAATATGTATCCAGAAATATGGAAATACTCAAGCATTACACCAATCTTTAAAAACGGGAACCGATCTGATACACAAAGCTATCGTGGTGTTCACCGAACAGCGGTAATAGCAAAAAATACTAGAAAAAATAATTTTCAAACAAGTGCTAAACTATCTAACAAACGCTAACCTCAAACCTTCCTCTCAACACGCTTTCTTACCTAAAACGTCATGTCAGTCCTGCCATCTCACCTTCCTTGAATTCGTTTCAAGTAACAGAGATGACGGAAACATGGTAGCTTCGATGTACTTTGACCTAAAGAAAGCGTTCGATAAAGTACCCCATCAAAGGCTTCTAGTGAAGCTAAAAAGTCATGGGATTGGGTCTCCTCTTCTTGACTTTCTAAAAATCTTACCTTCAAAAACCGATATCAGGTAGTACAAATTCGAAACGTAGTCTCAGAACCATCTCATATTAGTAGTGGAGTACTTCAGCGGACTATCCTAGATCCCTCCTATTTCTTATATATATTCACGACTTATCTTCTATATCAACGTCAGCTAAAAACATTTTTTTATATGCGGATGACTTAAAACTTGCATATGCGATATAACCAGCATACAGTATCCAGTATGCATAGAACGACTGAAAAATGATCTTAAAAAAACTAAGCGAATGGAGTACTTTCTATGGCAAATGCCATTCTCTCCCAAGTAAATGTCATCTCCTGTTCTTTGGTTCACAAAAACTTCCTCCCATATTTTTCAATAATCAGGAAATAACCGAGACAACATCAATAAAAGACTAAGGTCTTAGCTATACGAATACTCTTGATTTGTCTTCCCACGTTAAACAAATATCACCAAAAGCCACTAGACTATGCGGATTCATTGTAAAAATTTCTCCTCACCTGCCCTAAAGACAAGACTATATAAAAATGTACGTTTTACCTCTCTTGGATTACTGCTCAATTTTTGGCATTATACCATCAGATGGCCGAAAAGAAACTAGAAGCCATTCAAAGATGCTTTACCAGATCCTTATCCAAATGTGAGTGCCTTTTCCAAGGCTCATACATGGAACTATACGATAGATATGGTCTTCAACCCGTCTGGATCAGAAGACTCAAAAATGGTCTCACTTTTCTATTCAAAAATCACACACGACCAAGATATTCTCAAAATGAATATACTAACAAATCAAAACGGCTCCCGAGACACTAGGAATTCAGAAAATATTATAAAAATTCCGAAATTCAAAAAGGCCCAACGATCCAACTTCTATTCCATAAGATACGCGACAATATGGAATGCCCTGCCAAATTCTATTAGAAATAGTCGAACCATACGAGAATTTAAAATAAAAATCCAACAATATATGTTAAATAATAGCCCTACCAGCACATGGCCCCGCCAGTAGAGGGGGCTGAGAGGGGGCCAGAGGGGGCCAGAAAGGGGCAAATCAAATTCGACTTTCAGGCCATTTGTAAAATATGGTTTGGCTTCTTGTGAAGACTGGAAGAGGTGTTAATTTTTGAATTTAAACCAATATAGATAATATTTATAAGATAAAATACTGTTTAAGCCTAATTAAAGGGTACTTTGATGAACTGATTTTGGATGGTTTGTTTAAGTCAGCCATTTAGTCGCCATTTGTCTACTAAGCGCGTGCTGGCCTGCCGTGTTACTTGTACGACTGACTTATCGTTTTCAAAGCTGCTTTTACTCACGTAGGTGATTGAGATGGCTGGAGATGTTTTATAAGATTATTTTTTACCTTTCCCTTGTAAATTTCATGTTAAGTTACGTAAGCTCTAGTTAACGGTAATTTTGGTAGCTCACTGAATGTTAAATATGCCCTCATACATTTTGTTTATTGTGTTCTGTTGTCCATGGAAAGTAACCATGAAGCGAAAATATTACGGAATCAAGAGGAGCACCGTGCATAATCGGGTATTGCGTGCAATGCAGGCGTATTATGCCGCAACCGAAGTAGCAGACTGTACTTCGCCGTCGTCGTCGTCGTCGAATTTAAACCCCTCACCGGAGCCACAAATGCCTGAAATATTTCCTGAGGTTTCAAATGGTAGGTTTTTAGGCAATATTATTTTGAGTTGGAATGCAGAATCAATAGGGGTAACGGAACAGACAAGCAAGTTACAAGGCAAAAGTTTTGTAGCTGATTTGCAGGACGTCTGCCTGAAGACCAACATGCCACTAGCGACGGTTAAAGCTCTGTTGGACATGCTCCGTCCTTACCATCCAGAGGTTCCGAAGGACCCAAGAACTTTATTGCGTACTCCACGCACTTGCATTAACAAGGACCTGAAGAACGGCAGCTATGTCCACATGGGCCTTGAACGTGGTTTACTGGATGAGCTAAACCACTGGCGTGCAACTGAAATTCCTGAGATGGGCATCCAATTGCACATCGATGGGATGAAGTTGTTTAAAGGATCAGGACAATGCCTATGGCCTATTCTTGCTCGGGTAAACTACCCGGTAGTTGGACGGCCGTTTGTAGTAGGCGTGTTCTCTGGATTCGGCAAGCCGGAGCCAGTAGATGATTTTCTGAGCGATTGCATTGCTGAATTGAAAGAAATTTTGGGAGTTGGCCTATTGGTTCAACAAACTGGGGAAGTAATTAAAGTTAAGTTATCCAATGTGATATGCGACTCACCAGCTCGCTCATATGTCTGTCAGGTGAAAGCCCACAATGGACACTATGGATGCGACAGGTAAGTCGTTTGGTGAAGGTAATGGGAAACACTCTAGGTGCTGTCATGTTGGAATTTCAATTGCTAACCGCATGACTTTCCCCGTTTATAGTGGGCGTCTTCGCGACGACTGTTCTTTTCGTTCACGAAAGCAGGTACTCCACCACAGAGGCATATCGCCTTTCGAGGAGTTACCTATCGACATGGTTAGTGGCTTCCCAATGGACTACATGCACCTGGTGTGCTTGGGTGTAATGCGGAAGTTACTAATGGAAGTCCGGGCGACGGCTGTGCCCACCACGACGAGCCAGTGCACTTGTCGTCTACCCCTATGCACCGAGGACGAATACAATGAGTTCATTGGAGGAATGAGTAGAACACCTGACTATGCCAATGAGGCGGTTTGAATATATTTTTTTTTGAAAAGTCATTTGTGATTTTCAGATAGAAAGGCTCTCTGTTGTCGGCGGAAGAAATGAAAAGAAATTCATCCGCAATCCATTTACATGTATTATTGGACCACCACTATGCATGAAGTTCTGCTGGGGTGGATCCAGTGAAAAGCGGTCATTTATTGGCTGCCCCCTATATACATTTTTAACTGGTAGGTCATAACGTTTTCTAAGGTCTGCAGAGGCCCTAAAGCGACATACCACCTACAATAACTGTTCTGCTGAAGTTATTCGCAGAACAGCAATTGACTGGTTCCATGGGGCCAGAGACAGGTATGGTGGGAGAGCGAAACGCCGGGAGGCAAATGAGAAGGTAAAACTACTCCATTGAATTAATCCAGTATAATTTTTCAGCTTCCTGAATGCCCCACCAATAGTCCAAATTGCGCAACAAAGTCTGCGTCCGAGGACATGGTAATTATCTTAGCCTATTTACACTTTACGTATTTAAGGTTTATACGTTATTAATTAAGCGATATTTTTGTTAATCCTGACTTTATGATTTATAACCTTTCAGAATGTTAACCAAGGTGACCATCATATTTTTTATTTTAGGAAACACCATCGGATAAGGGCAGCCGTGTGGACCCACGATGACTAAATTTACCCAATGCCTGTACATATGTTATTTAATTATTTTTATAATAAAATACTTTGCTAATTTCATCTCCACATATACTATTTCATGAGTGAGTGGGTACTTCGCAGGAATGGCTTGAATGGATCCAAAAGGAAACCATATTGTGTAAAATTGGGCCGTTAATAGAAAAATAATTAGGGGTATAACAGTAGTGGCCAATTATGATGGGGAAGGCTATGTGCGTTGGGCGGTCGGTATAAAGGTAAAGGGGCTGCTAATGCGAGAAAATCGTGGGGTCCCGCTGCGCAAAGTTTTCCAGTGAGGGGGCCAGAGGGGGCCACACCATCCAGTTTGCCCCGTCAGTTAGCCCCACCTGGCCCCCTGGGCCAGAGGGGGCTAGGCGGGGCTGGTGCTGGTAGGGAGCACACATCTAATTTTGAATAAGATAGGGCATTTCTCAACTCAGTTCTTCAACAGAGAATTCGGGCCGAAAGGGCTCTGATGCGGCAGTTACTGTTGGCGATAGCTTCTTCAATCCTGAGTTCTTGCGATGAGCTGCCTTATCTGCACCTAGGAGTCAAGCTGAAAATCCAAACGTACTTTGCCATTTCACTAGAACCGGATACCCAGGCCAGAATCTCCCACGATTAGTTATTTCATGTCCTGCGACCTGCAATTCACACAGAGATTAAGAATCTTATCATCTGGTTATGTGGTACACCCTCTGGTTATGGGCAAGCTATAAGTGGTGGTAAGTGACCTACAAGTCTCATAAATCCCTATCTTCTAGCTATGCACAAGGGCTCTCAATTTAATGATTTATATATCCATTAGCTAAAAGCAGCTTTTTTTCTATTGTAAAAACTATTTAAAAATTATGATAACTTTACATTTTAAAAATGTTTTTAGGGATAGCGTCTTTATTTTTTTATGTATAATTTTATGATTAGTAAACAATTTGCTTTTAAAAACTAACTTGCAAAAACTTATTATTTTTTTATCTCTGTCTGTTAGTAGTATGTTTTTTTCCGTTTTTAACATCATTTTATGCTTTTATGTTATTCGAATGCGCAATGAGCCGCACGTCTAGGTTTTGATATAGCTTTATGAAACGAATGGTACTAGCTGTTTCATACAGCTAGATCAAACATAATCAACACT